>JAXIVJ010000716.1:145000-189177 GCA_036785665.1 Chirona hameri | reverse complement strand
GCACAGCTTTATACCTCCCCTTACAAGATTATCTCCCGCGCGTCAACATTAATCCTTGAGAATGCACGCAGTTAACTGTCAATTGAAATTTAAATTGCAGTTCTACGACCGAGAACATCAAATGGAAACTTCACGTTTGAAGGGATTATGTGCGTAAAATAATCCTGAAATATAAGAAGTCGGTATAGTAGCACGCTCCATGAAACAAATCACAAGTACAATTCTTTGTTAACCCTATTCCCTGCGGGTGGCAGATTCTGCCCCCCCCCCCCTTTTTCTTTTCAATATTAGTCGTTTCAAGAAGGATTATTGCGCTGAAAAGTTTCCGAGAAAGAAAAAAATCTGAAAAGTTTCTGAAACGTTTCTGAGAAGTTTTGGTAAAAAGTCTTAGTATATTTTACATTCCAAGAAGAAGAAAAATTTAGGCGATATCATCACTATTCAATAGTTATGGAAACATGTATTGAGTTCATAACAAGCTTATGATACAACATTGTCCGTTTTTTTAAAGAACATATGCGTCTACAGTCCATTCGTTCAGTTTAGCATACTGTAATACTAATTACTAAATCTGGCAGCGTCATGGATTACAGGTCTGTCTGCGCATGCGCAGTGCCAAGCCGCACAGGCCGGCCACCGGATTGGGGCGGATTGGGCGAGTGCATTGCGTCCAATTGCGTCACACGCCACAGATAGTTTCTCAATCGTTCTGAAGTTTTGACTTTTGAGTTTCAGTCGGTGGAGATCTGGCATTATAACTGACCTATCAATACTTCCCTAATTACCACCAAACCGCAATTTTGTCAACATATTATATATATATTCTTACCCACATATTACACAATTCTCAGGGACATTTCAAGCAAAAAATCGCATGTAAAACTTATGTAGTTAACCCGGCAGTCACTGGGGTATATTCTGTGACACGACTCACTGGGGGGGGGGGGGGGGGAGTAGCCCCCCTGGTATCTTCAGAACCAATGATCGCAGCGGGACGCACAAGGCGGCATTCGAAAGCGCTCAATGAGATAAATCTAACGCAAACTGAAAAATTTCAAATTAAGGTTACATGTCAGGCCAAGGTCAAGTCTAACGTCAAAATCGAGGTATTTGAGTTTATGGACAATACTTGCCATCCATGGCCTTCGATTGCGCCTATAATCACCCAAAGTGCTGTCAAAGGTATGATACATATCCCACATGAGCTAAAGTGAGATTGTTGGAAAAGATCAAGGTCCAAGATCAGGTCACAAAAGGTCACTACACACAACATATCTACGAAAGTCATGCAGCACATGTTTAATGGATGCTTTTACGCGTAGAATTCGATAGTGGTAGTCATTTTACCACTTGACTTCATTTCCGTGAAGTTAGTGTCAAGTTCAGGTCAAGTTCAAGTCACTGAAGGTCAAAATTTGAAATTGATATATCGAAATAAAAAAAAACATGTTTCTGCATCAGTTTTATTTAACAAATACAGTGCTGGCATTTATTTGTCTGTATCCGGTCAATAAAAGCCAAAAAACGCAATTTCAAAATATGACGTCATGATAAATATGACGTCAAATATGACCCATACTTTATATGCCATGACAGTAAAAAAAAGATTATATCATATGTCGTTATGTCGTTATCTGACATATATTCCGGTTATTCAATATCTTTGAAAAATTTGATTTTGTGAGCATTTTTGCAACAACAAAAAAAAGTTTAAATTTTGGGAACAAAAACCAACATATTCGAAATTTCGAGATAGCTGGTTTGTAGCCCTTGCAATTTTCCATCTTTAATATTTGTTTTCGATTACATTTTGATTCATTTGCGGCATGTGTACGGCCTGGCGAAGTTTAGCCGATTTTGGTGTCAAAATCGTGTTTAGTGACGTCACTAAATTCACTATATCTCGAACAATTTCTGACGATTTTTTTTTATTTTTTCTCCACAGGTGTACAAATTATTCCCGGAAAGGTACTGAGATTTTAGCGTCAATATCTGCATTAGGTATTGAGATATTCATAATATTCCTAAGGGGGGGGGCTAAAAAAGCCCCCCCCCCCAGTGACTCGCGGGTTAAAGGAAATAGTTCACCTTGGAAATGTTTTACCAAACACGATTTGATTATATTTTTTAATACAATTTATTTTTATATTGTCAAAAATGGCCTTATATCGCGCCGATTCAGGACAGAAGGCCGTAAATTTGTATTGTTTATCACAACTATATGCATACTCTCTGAGTCAGAGTCCTGACGTCACGCGAATGTTAAAAATGGTTCAGCTAATCAGATTCGAAAGTAGTCGCGTAAGGATAGACTCGCATTGGAGATGTGCCAACCGGCGGCCGGCGGTTCGCTTGTTAGCACTAGCTGCAAGCTGATTGGCTGATGGCATAGCCTCTGCCCGGGCTAGAACCAGTACAGCATTCTTTCGCCAGCACCGCATTCCTTCGCCAAAAAAAATATATATATTCGGCTGGAGAGTCTTTTCAGTCAAGAAAACTTGCAGATATGGGTTTGCCAACACGGGCTACAAAACTGCTATCTCAGTTTAAAACTAATGTTGAAGGTGAACTATTTCCTTTAAGGGATGGATCGCCGAACTAAGACGTCTATACCAAAACTTGTTAAAACTCCTCAGAAACTTTCCATAATGTTTCAACGCAATAATCCTTCGTAAAAACGACTACTGCCTGTGTTTATGCTACGTATTTATGGTAATTTTATGGTAATGATCATTTGAATTTTGTTTTTCTTTATTGGTAATCTAAGGAGCGTATTCATGGAGTTCTGCGATCTTAACCCGAGCATTGGGGGGGGGGGGGTTGATTTCCGCCCCCCTCCCCCTCAACGCCGCTGGGTTTTGACACACCTGTTAAGACATCAATTGCGCACACTTAGAAAAACAATTGACCTCAAGTCATCTCAGGTCAGGTCACCAGACCAGGTCAAGTGACCCCAGACCAAAAGCGTTTGCAGATGTGCCAAAGCCAGAGTTTCTCACCGATCAGTTTGAAACTTACAGGATGCCATGAAGGCATAAGTACTTACAATTCGTTTATCTCGGAATTTTGATATCGGTGACCCACGGTCAGGTCAATTTCGTGACCTCGTGACTTCGTGATAAGTCAATGGGGAAATATTAAAATGCTTCCTATTTCAAGGATATTCATGCTATTAGTCCAATTATTTCTTGATCATGTTAGTATAGGATTTGCTTGATGAACCAAGTGTAAGTTTTGTTGAGTGATCCCTATGGGGTCATTTGAGGTCATCCGAGTTCACCATCAGATTGTCAATAACTCGCGACATAATGAAGCTAGAGAAGTAAAACCGACAGAAATGTGTTTGTCTCGTCGAGACACGTCTCCCTATATGCAACATATGACCTACTTGAGTCTTGAACTCAGGCCAAGGTCACGTGACCTTTGGTCAAATTTCGAAGTTCCTTAACAAGATCAGATCAGCGTGTATATCATTCGAAGTGCATTGATAGACAAACACAATGGCGTAAACAGTTTTCCGTTAGCTTTATTAGGTTAAAAGTTATTAGCGAAAAACAGTTTTGAAAAAAAACATCCCATTTTTACCTCTAGAGCCTCCAATATTGACCTAAGATCAAATTTGAGGAAAATTTCAATTGAAAATTTAAATTGCTTGCGATTGCTTTTTGCTGTTTGTTTCTAGCTGGCATGGTTTCCGAGATATATGGGAATTTCTGGAGCGAAGTCCTAAAACAAGAAAAACTGGAAAATTTGACCTTTGATGACCTCTGGTGACCTCAATTTGGACCTGACCTAAAAAAAATACTGAATTACTTTCGATAGAACTTGTATCAAGCTATCAAACGCCGTTTTGCGCTTGCCGCTACGTAACGGAATTTTCTAGATTTGATGGGGGCGGAAATCACCCCCCGCCCCCCCTCAGCAGTTCGTGTTCGGCGCAAACCCCCTGCAGTGCGTGGGTTAATAGAAATTTGTAATCTCTCTTGAGATCCATTGCAGGCAAGGCGCCAGTTCGCTGCGCTTCCACCTATCAAACCGTAGCGGCGAATAACTGGCGTGCTGCCAGCTAAGCTCGGATAAACCCAATTGCCAGATTGACAAACCACACAGGAAACTGGCTCCTCACGTCATGCCATGCCACCGGATTAGTCTCCTTGGATTCTGCCGGGTATAAAAGGCCGCTGAGAGTCTCGGCAGTCATCAGTGATCATTCTATCCCAGACATCTCAACGATGAAGTTCGTAAGTTATCGAGCGGGTCGGCCTCTCCGGTCTGCGGACGTGTTGCTGCAGCCCAGTAATTTACCGTAATACTGACAACTCTGTGTCTGATCTGTGTAACTGAGATAGTGTGGCGCTGCTTCTTTTAGCAAGACCGCCTTTGGGTGTTATGTTTTGATTTAATCCGCGTCAGCATTACGTGATGCAATTTACCATGTGTGAAATGTTTCCTTTTCAGTAATGAAAAGCGCAGATTATGTACGAACCGATGTTTTCGGAGCTTCACAATTCCTTAAGTGCGAGCAGAATATGCGAGTATTTTTTACTTTCAAAACTTTTGTGTTTTATGACAGCAGTGTCGATGAACGTAGCAATTACGTGTAGTTTGTATCGTAGTTCAGAACCTTCTTGCAGCATTTTCTGTCTCTGTAGTGAGGGTTGCTATACCATGTAAACATATTGAATTTGGACAAACCGGCACAATGTTTGGCACATATGTTTTGTCTGTTTCCAGTTCCTGTTGGCTTCGCTGGTGGTGCTGGCGGCCGCTCGGCCCCAGGAGGAACAGGCTGTCCCAACTCTCCAGGACACTGGCATTCTGCGCATGGAGTCCACCATGAACGAGGACGGCTCGTTCCAGTACGGCTTCGAGACCATCGACCCTATCCAGCAGGACGTGGCCGGCCAGATCAAGCAGATCGGAGAGGAGGTTGGCGTGGTGATGCAGGGCTCCTACTCGTACACGGCGGAGGACGAGAACGGCGTGCCGCAGTCGTACACGGTCAACTGGGTGGCCGACGAGAACGGCTTCCAGGCCACCGGTGACGGCATTCCCGAGGACGTGAACGCCGCCGCGCAGGCCGCCGCTTACGCCGCCGCGCCGCAGGCCGAGTTCTGATGGGCTCAGCCCCCCTCCCTCCGACATGGACACGATCTGGGGACCAGTGACCCTCTCGTGACCTGACCTGAGCCGCCGGCCGGCCACTGGCGGCTGCCAGCATGCTGTGGCCCGGTGGCGTCTGAATCCTAGACAATTGCCTACACTGCTACCCGGACAGACACCCTTGTTGCCCATGCGTCTCTGCTTTAAACAGCAGCGACCAGACACGGCCAACAGCTCCCCAGCCACCTCTGGAGCCCGGCAGACGCACGCCAGAGGCGCGTCAACACTGATCACTGATGCTCTGCTTCTTCATATGGCGATACACTCACTGTAACTTGTGCTTATGTCAATAGGAATGTATGCAATACACGCCGTCATCGAATAATACGCATGTTTGCTTTGTTGGTACTACATCCTCCTTGAACTTCACACAATGACAGCACAGTGATACCATGCTGATCGAAAATGACAGTCAAATACGATCTGATGCAGAACATGTGGCCACACCCCAGCTTGATGCCACCAGTCAGCCCGGCTCGAAAGTAGTTCCAATCATTCCATGTCAACATGATGATGGGATCAATTGAGATTCGAGGTCGTAGCGCCGCATTGTAAAGGGATTTACTAGGATCCCATCATGGGCGTCGCCACCACTACGGACAGTACGGACAGTGTCCGTACAAGTTGGCGAACCTCCCAAAACTTGTACGGACTGCCCGTACAAGTTTGCGGAACCATTTGAAGGCGCAGAATCAGAGATATCGATGCCTGCAATGCTTATATTGTAATTATCTGCTGATGGTCTAATTGTGACGAATCGTGACGAATTACCTCTATTCATGGAACTTTTTGCTCAACAGAAAAAAAAAACATTTTATTGTACCCTTCACAACTTGCACGTACTTATAGCCAGTTGGAATGAGATGTTAACGTTTTTCGTCTGGAGTTCGGAATAGGAGTACGTGCGAAAATGGCAGGAGGTTTTGACATTTGTCCTTGTCATTGCTAAGACGTTTAGCCGTTTAGTGAGCGGTGCTGGATGTGAAAGAGGGTACTGAAAGTTTGGGGACAGCATTGGCGGTAGTTTACAAGATATTGCGAAATACGCAAGGGACCAAAAAACAAAATAATTTCGTGTTAAAGGGACTATCCAACCTTAACATTATATTTGAGTTGAGATAGCCATTGTTATGGCTAGGCATTTAAATTAAGTATGGTAGCAGTTAAAACAACCACAATGATCTAATAAAAAAGATATTCGAGTTTGATTTTGACATCTGTAAAAAATAAGGTCCATGTGTATTTGAATAGGAACTCTAAACCTACAGCGTTGTCTATTTACCCAACTGGTAATGATAGTCGACTTGTTTTAAGGTCAGCCTTGGAGTATTTTCGTCTTTCATTTCTCGATCCCCGGGTGGTTCGCAATCTAAGCCAATCTAGACACCGTGTGGTTCGCTTTTTCTGCGCAATAGATGTCGACAAAAAATTGTCCCATATATTTGGCAGTACAAAGGATTTCCCTGTTATTAAAAAAATCATATGAGGTCACGAACCCAACTTTTCCCTTAAAACTAGAGGTTGAACATCTTCCAAGATAAGCATTTTGTTCGGAAAAAAGGTTCACGAACATGTTCAGCTGACCTCGCCTGACATGTAGACATACAATTAAGTGTGATTCGACAACTTTCACAAAGGTGGACAGTCCCTTTAAGGGGACACACAACCACACAGACACACACACACACACACACACACACACACACACACACACACACACACACACACACACACACACACACACACACACACACACACACACACACACACACACACACACACACACACACACACACACACACACACACACACACACACACACACACACACACACACACACACACACACACACACACACACACACTCACACACACACACACACACACACACACACACACACACACACACACACACACACACACACACACACACGCACACACGCACACACACACACACACACACACACACACACACACACACACACACACACACACACACACACACACACACACACACACACACACACACACACACACTCACACACACACACACACACACACACACACACACACACACACACACACACACACACACACACACACACACACACACACACACACACACACACACACACACACACACACACACACACACACACACACACACACACACACACACACACACACACACACACACACACACACCTACACACACACACACACACACACACACACACACACACACACACACACACGCACGCACGCACGCACGCACGCACGCACGCACGCACGCACGCACGCACGCACGCACGCACGCACGCACGCACGCACGCACGCACGCACGCACGCACACGCGCACACACACACACACACACACACACACACACACACACACACACACACACACACACACACACACACACACACACACACACACACACACACACACACACACACACACACACGCACGCATCGGACAGGTATGCGTATACACACCAACTTGTACGGACGGGCAGTCCGTAAGCAACTTGTACAGGCAGTCCGTACAAGTTTTGGGAGGTTCGCCAACTTGTACGGACACTGTCCGTACTGTCCGTAGTGGTGGCGACGCCATGATGGGATCCTAGTAAATCCCTTTACAATGCGGCGCTACGACCTCGGATCTCAATAGATCCCATCATCATGTTGACATGGAATGATTGGAACTACTTTCGAGCCGGGCTGACTGGTGGCATCAAGCTGGGGTGTGGCCACATGTTCTGCATCAGATCGTATTTGACTGTCATTTTCGATCAGCATGGTATCATTGTGCTGTCACTGTGTGAAGTTCAAGGAGGATGGTAGTACCAACAAAGCAAACATGCGTATTCTTTGTTGACGGCGTGTATTGCATACATTCCTATTTACATACAGCACAAGTTACAGTGAGTGTATTGCCATATGACGAAGTGGAGCATCAGTGATCAGTGTTGACGCGCCTCTGGCGTGCCTCTGCCGGGCTCCAGAGGTGGCTAGGGAGCTGTTGGCCGTGTCTGGTCGCTGCTGTTTAAAGCAGAGACGCATGGGCAACAAGGGTGTCTGTCCGGGCAGCAGTGTAGGCGATTGTCTAGGATTCAGGCGCCACCGGGCCACAGCATGCTGGCAGCCGCCAGTGGCCTGCCGGCAGCTCAGGTCAGGTCACGAGAGGGTCACTGGTCCCCAGATCGTGTCCATGTCGGAGGGAGGGGGGCTGAACCGATCAGAAGTCGGCCTGCGGCGCGGCGGCGTAGGCGGCGGCCTGCGCGGCGGCGTTCACGTCCTCGGGAATGCCGTCACCGGTGGCCTGGAAGCCGTTCTCGTCGGCCACCCAGTTGACCGTGTACGACTGCGGCACGCCGTTCTCGTCCTCCGCCGTGTACGAGTAGGAGCCCTGCATCACCACGCCAACCTCCTCTCCGATCTGCTTGATCTGGCCGGCCACGTCCTGCTGGATAGGGTCGATGGTCTCGAAGCCGTACTGGAACGAGCCGTCCTCGTTCATGACGGACTCCATGCGCAGAATGCCAGTGTCCTGGAGAGTTGGGACAGCCTGATCCTCCTGGGGCCGAGCGGCCGCCAGCACCACCAGCGAAGCCAACAGGAGCTGGGAACAGACAAAACATATGCCAAACATCGTGCCGGTTTGTCCAAAATCAATATGTTTACATGGTATAGCAACCCTCACTACAGAGACAGGAAATGCTGCAAGAAGGTTCTGAACTACGATACAAATTACACGTAATTGCTACGTTCATCGACACTGCTGTCATAAAACACAACAGTTTTGGAAGCCAAAAATAGTCGCATATTGTGCTCGCCCTTAAGGAATTGTGAAGCTCCGAAAACGTCGGTTGGTACCTAATCTGGGCTTTTCATTACTGAAAAGGAAGCATTTCACACATCGTAAATTGCATCACGTAATGCTGACGCGGTTTAAATCAAAACATAATACCCAAAGGCGGTCTTGCTAAAAGAAGCAGCGCCACACTATCTCAGTTCCACGGATCAGACACAGAGTTGTCAGTATTACGGTAAATTACTGGGCTGCAGCAACACGTCCGCAGACCGGAGCGGCCGACCCGCTCGATAACTTACGAACTTCATCGTTGAGATGTCTGGGATAGAATGATCACTGATGACTGCCGAGCCTCTCAGCGGCCTTTTATACCCGGCTAAAGCCGAGGAGACTAATCCGGTGGCATGGCATGACGTGAGGAGCCAGTTTTCTGTGTGGTTTGTCAATCTGGCAATTGGGTTTATCCGAGCTTAGCTGGCAGCACGCCAGTTATTCGCCGATACGGTTTTATAGGTGGAAACGCAGCGAACTGGCGCCTGGCCTGCAATGGATCTCAAGAGAGATATTCAAAATTGATATTAAGATCTCAGAGCCCCATGAATACGCTCCTTGGATTACTGATAAAGAAAAACAAGATTAGAATTGCCATTACCACAAAATTACCATAAATACGTTCAATAAAAACAGGCATTAGTCGTTTTCACGAAGGATTATTGCGTTGAAAGATTATGGAAAGTTTCTGAAAAGTTTTAACAAGTTTTGGTATAGACGTCTTAGCTCCACGATCCATTCCTTAACTACACAAGTTTAACATGCGATTTTTTGCTTGAAATGTCCCTCAAATTTTGTAATATGTTGGTAAGAATATAATATGTTGACAAAATTGCGGTTTGGTGGTAATTAGGGAAGTATTGATAGGCCAGTTGTGATGCCAGATCTCCACCGACTGAAACTTGTCAAAACTTCAGAACGATTTAGAAACTATCTGTGGCGTGTGACGCAATTGCACGCAATCATAGGTATATAGGATTTCCCGCTTCTCTGCTTCGTTTTCCAAATATTCACGAAAAGCTTGTGGGGGGGGGGGGGGGCACAAAAGTGCCCCCACCCTCCACTGCGCGTGTTAAGGTAAGTACTTATATTAAAATTGCAATTAAATATTGGGAGTTAGTCTTGCACACTAAAAATGGAACAAGTAAGCCTCAAATTGATAAATAAAACAATCATATTCAAGCAAAGCATTACATAAAATTCCCCTAAGTTCATAAGTTACCCATAAATTTTACAATAATACCTACATTTTTACATCTAATATAAAATAATGCATATTTGTGTGCATCTTAGTCCCTCCAATGTTAGATGTGGTGGTTTAAACGAACCAATAGCAATGAAATATTTCGTCTTTCTTGCGCCAAGAGAAGTGCATTCTAATACTATCAAATACTATTGAAATAGTTTTTTTTCTTCAGAAAACAAAGCGAGAATTTGTGCGGGGAATAAAGTAAAACCGACAAACAATCAAGTTTCTTATTCCAAAGTGTTTCCAAAGTAAAAACTATTCTATGACCGTGGTAAAAACCAAGGTTCTATAACCAGGTAAGGACACGAGCCATTTGACCTTGAACTCGGAAAACCGCCGTATGACGTCACTGCCGGCAGCCGGCTGGAGGCCAGCAGCCGCCAGCCCACTGGCGGTTCCAGGGGGGAGGCATCAGGGGCAAATCCCCCCCCCCACAGGAATCTAGGGGGTGGCAGTCAATACAAGTATCCCCCCCCTCCACGCGTTCCCAATTTATCGTAAAATCGTAAAAATTGTCTTTGCAGCGGTCAAAATCCAGCTATACACAGTCAAAAACTGGAAAATTTCGCGCCGCTTCGCGGCATGACGCAACTTTCGCAATTCCTTATGCAAATTTGAGAAATGGGAAAGTGAATTATATTAAGTGTTTGACAGACATGAAACTTGTAAGTGTGCTGCAAACGTTTCTCTAGCAGTGGCAGTCCGAGAGTATTACGTGGTAATACGAGCAGTTTACGGCTGAGAAAGGTTGCAGATACTAAGCAGCATATTGATTATGATAATCAAATTAATGTGCATTTCTTTCTTAGAGTCGTTCATATGGTTGGAAATTGAGTAATTGGTTAACAAAATTCAGTGGTTAGTGCCGCAGTCGCATCATCGGGCTTCGGCTACTGCCTTTTTGTTATATAAGGTGAACAATTGCCATTTGGAGCTCCAAAGCAAGATATCTACGGTCCTATCTGATCACTCCTTACATAGAAAATTACGGTTTCTCAAAACTATGTAATTTCTAATGAGAGGTCACTTATCATTTTCCCAAAACAATAGTGGGAAGCGAAATCTAACGAGGCTAAACAAATGGACTCACACATTTGTGTCGCCCTATTAGTTCACTTTGCATCCCCTCTTAATGCTTGTGATCTATGACCAACATTTCTTTTCTCTAAAATGTTCTTACTTTTCGGACTAAGGTATATTTTATTGGCAACAAAATTACTTAACATCTTAAAATTTCAAGCTGCAGCGCGATTCACAGTCATCTGTGCTTCAAATAGTTATTTGGCAGCATTTGATACTCAACGTTATCGGTTTCTGTTAAATATTACTTAACGTTTAACGTTATCGGCTTTCTGTTGTTAAAACAATTATAGTAGATGCAAAATGTATCGCTAAAATCTTGAGAGCCTGGATATTGCATATTTTTCAACTAAACTTACTTTTCTCACTGTTTCTCGTTCTGCTTTATTTTGCCTTGTTGCGACCCAAGCTCGCTCCAACCTCTCTGCCCAGGCCATCCTGCGATGAGTGACATGCCCTGCCACGCTCAGTTAAGTGACCGGCCCTGTGCCGTTCTGCCCGGCAGCTGCTGCTCGTCGCCCTGCTGGCCACCGCCGCCGGCCGACCGCAGTGGGAGGAGGAGGACTATGCCCCGCTGCCTCAGGTCGAGCTGCTCCGCTCGTCCAACGTGCAGAACGCCGACGGCTCCTTCTCGTACGGCTACGAGCTGTCGGACGGCCAGGCGGTGGACGTGCAAGGCGAGCAGCGCCAGATCGGCGAGGAGGTCGGCACCGTGATGCGCGGCTCCTACAGCTTCATCGGCGACGACGGCATCACCTACACGGTCAACTGGGTGGCTGACGAGAACGGCTTCCAGGCCACGGGTGACCACTTACCGCAGTCAGTCTCGTACTGACCGGTGACGCGTCGCGCTGAATAAGCGAACTTCCCCCTCCTTCTGAACGACCAGCCGCGGGCACTCTTAACGTAAAGCTCTTCACTCCTGTAAACAGTGACCCTTCAGGGTATACAGAAACATCGCGTGCTCAGCTAACTGAATACGTCCAGAGAGTGGCGAGACAGCGGTGGCGCGGTGGCGACAATAAATGGCGCCGCCGCAGGGAACCGCCGCCGCAACCTTCGCGCCAAATGTATCACGAGTTTTGTGGCAGGTCTGCCGTTCGTTGCTCGCTCGCTGCAGACACCTCGAGCTGTGATAGAGGTGAAGTCGGCCGCCGAGTCGGGCCGGCTGACTAGTCGACCGAGAGGGCATTCCAGAGCGCTGTTGATGGTACAATCGGCCGTGCACCAATATATGTTTTTCGAAAACATACCTACTCTTTCTTAGTGGGGAGTTTCGACGTTCCTTGAAACAACGACAGACTGGTTGAAATGTGAAACTAATTATGCAATGTAGGCAGGAAGGGAAGTATTAATCGGTCCCGAAGGGAAGTACTAATTCGTCAAATGCAGGCAGGAAGGGAAGTACTAATCGGTCCAATGTAGGCAGGAAGGGAAGTACTAATCGGTCCAATGTAGGCAGGCAAGGAAGTACTAATTGGTCCAATGTAGGCAGGAAGGGAAGCTATAATCGGTCCAATGTAGGCAGGAAGAGAAGTACTAATCGGTCCAACGTAGGCAGGAAGGGAAGTACTAACGGGTCCAATGTAGGCAGGATGGAAAGTACTAATCGGTCCAATGTAGACAGGAAGGAAAGTACTAATCGGTCCATTGAAGGCAGGAAGAGAAGTACTAATCGGTCCAATGTAGGCAGGAAATGAAGTACTAATCGGTCCAATGTAGGCAGGAAGGGAAGTACTAATCGGTCCAATGTAGACAGGAAGGGAAGTACTCATCTGCCCAATGTAGGCAGGAAGGGAAGTACTAATCGGTCCAGAGTAGGCAGGAATGGAAGTACTAATCGGTCCAATGTAGGGAGGAAAGGAAGTACTAATCTGTCCAATGTAGGCAGGAAGGAAAGTACTCATCGGTCTAATGTAGGCAGGAAGGGAAGTACTAATCGGTGCAATGTAGACAGGAAGGGAAGTACTAATCGGTCCAATGTAGGCAGAAAGCGAAGTACTAATCTGTCCAATGTAGGCAGGAAGGAAAGTACTCATCGGTCCAATGTAGGCAGGAAGGGAAGTACTAATCGGTCTAATGTAGACAGGAAGGGAAGTACTAATCGGTCCAATGTAGGCAGGAAGGGAAGTACTACTCGGTCCAATGTAGGCAGGAAGGGAAGTACTAATCGGTCCAATGTAGGCAAGAAAGGAAGTATTAATCGGTCCAATGCAGGCAGGAAGGGAAGTACTAATCGGTCCAATGTAGGCAGGAAGGGAAGTACTACGCGGTTCAATGTAGGCAGGAAGGGAAATACTAATCGGTCCAATGTAGGGAGGAAGGGAAGTACTAATCGGTCCAATGTAGGCTGGAAGTGAAGTACTAATCGGTCCAATGTAGGCAGGAAGGGAAGTACTAATCGGTCCAATGTAGGCAGGAAGAGAAGTACTAATCGGTCCAATGCAGGCAGGAAGGGAAGAAATAATCGGGCCAATGTAGGCAGGAAGGGAAGTACTAATCGGTCCAATGCAGGCAGGCAGGGAAATACTAATCGGTCCAATGTAGGCAGGAAGGGAAGTACTAATCGGTACAATGTAGGTAGGAAAGGAAGTACTAAACGGTCCAATGTAGGCAGGAAGGGAAGTACTAATCGTTCCAATGTAGGCAGGAAGGGAAGTTCTAATCGGTCCAATGTAGGCAAGAAGGGAAGTACTAATCGGTACAATGTAGACAGGAAGGGAAGTACTGCTCGGTCCAATGTAGGCAGAAAGGGAAGTACTAATCAGTCCAATGTAGGCAGGAAGGGAGTACTACTCGGTCCAATGTAGGCAGGAAGGGAAGTACTAATCGGTCCAATGTAGGCAAGAAGGGAAGTACTAATCGGTCCAATGTAGACAGAAAGGGAAGTACTAATCGGTCCAATGTAGGCAGGAAGGGAAGTACTAATCGGTCCAATGTAGGCAGGAAGGGAAGTACTAATCGGTCCAATGTAGGCAGGAAGGGAAGTACTAAACGGTCCAATGTAGGCAGGAAGGGAAGTACTAATCGGTCCAATGCCTAGAGAGGAAGGGAAGAACTAATCGGTCCAACTATATGACGTTACGGACCGAGCCGCTCATTTGCCGCTCCCGAGCAGCTAGAAGCGTAAGGGCGCCATAGGGAAACAGGGCTAAATTCGTAATATAATCATGTTTACAGCGTATTTTTCATGCTTTCCATTTAGACGCCTCAAATCAGATCTGGCCAACTTTGTATAGTCTGGTGTGTTACTCTAGCTCTTGTTGATGTTTCAGGCAAATATGTTACTCAGGGGCCTTGGCAAGGTCACATGAGGTCATCCGAGGTCACCAACGCTATTTTGTCAATAACTCTCGAAAGAATGAAGATAGAGAAGTGAAACCGGGACCGATGTGTGTCTGGTTGAGGCAGGTCTCCCATCATGCAACATAACCAACTTGGGTCACCACTTGACCTTCACCTGATGTCAAATTTGTAAATTGACCTAACCTGGTCCACTTGAATATGATTCAAAGCGCCTTGACAAGACAAACACGATGGCCTAAAAATTGTTGCCTTATCTTGATTACGTAAAACGTTATGTGTGAAAAACTGTTTTGCCAAAAATAGCCTTTTTGACCTTTGATGACCTCTGGAGCCTTAACTGTTGACCTGAGATAAAATGTTAAAACACCCCAGCGATTTTATTTTTCAAGAACTTTCCATGGCGTTTTTCCGTTTGTTTCTGGATGTCATAGTTCCCGAGATATTCGGGGTTTTTCGAATTGAAGTCCTAAGACTGGAAAATCTGACCTTTGATGACCTTTGGTGACTTCAATATTGACTTTAGCCAAAACATGACAGAAATAGTTTACAAATTATTTTTGACGAGCTTTCGAACGGTAGGTCGAAAAGGTAAAGGAAAGGTAAAGGTAGGTAGTTAATCGCGCCAACAGTTCTGTCAGACGAAAACGCACACATTTATAAAATATTCCACTCATCCCCAGAAATCAAATGATTTTGTAATAATTTAAAATGCCTACATTGGACCGATTAGCACTTCCCTTCCTGCCTACATTGGACCGATTAGTACTTCCCTTTCTGTCTACATTGGACCGATTAGTACTTCCCTTCTTGCCTACATTGGACCGATTAGTACTTCCCTTCCTGCCTACATTGGACCGAGTAGTACTTCTCGTCCTGCTTACATCGGACCGATTAGTACTTCCCTTCCTGCCTACATTGGACCGATTAGTACTTCCCTTCCTGTCTACATTGGACCGATTAATACTTCCCTTCCTGCCTACATTGGACCGATTAGTACTTCCTTTCCTGCCTACAATGGACCGATTAGTACTTCTCTTCCTGCCTACATTGGACCGATTAGTACTTTCCTTCCTGTCTACATTGGACCGATTAGTACTTCCCATCCTGCCTACATTGGACCGATTAGTACTTCCCTTCTTGCCTACGTTGGACCGATTAGTACTTCCTTTCCTGCCTACATTGGACGAATTAGTACTTCCCTTCGGGACCGATTAATACTTCCCTTCCTGCCTACATTGTATAATTAGTTTCACATTTCAACCAGTCTGTCGTCGTTTCAAATTTCAAATTTATCAATTCAGGCCCAGCCCAGGCCCAGCCCAGGCCCAGCCCAGGCCTAGCCCAGGCCCAGCCCAAGCCCAGCCCAGGCCCAGGCCCAGCCCAGGCCCAGCACAGGCCCAGCCCAGGCCCAGCCCAGGCCCAGCCCAGGCCCAGCCCAGGCCCAGCCCAGGCCCAGCCCAGGCCCAGCCCAGGCCCAGCCCAGGCCCAGCCCAGGCCCAGCCCAGGCCCAGCCCCAGCCCAGGCCCAGCCCAGGCCCAGCCCAGGCCCAGCCCAGGCCCAGTCCAGGCCCAGCCCAGGCCCAGCCCAGGCCCAGCCCAGGCCCAGCCCAGGCCCAGCCCAGGCCCAGCCCAGGCCCAGCCCAGGCCCAGCCCAGGCCCAGCCCAGGTCCAGCCCAGGCCCAGCCCAGGCCCAGCCCAGGCCCAGCCCAGGCCCAGCCCAGGCCCAGCCCAGGCCCAGCCCAGGCCCAGCCCAGGCCCAGCCCAGGCCCAGCCCAGGCCCAGCCCAGGCCCAGCCCAGGCCCAGCCCAGGCCCAGCCCAGGCCCAGCCCAGGCCCAGCCCAGGCCCAGCCCAGGCCCAGCCCAGGCCCAGCCCAGGCCCAGCCCAGGCCCAGCCCAGGCCCAGCCCAGGCCCAGCCCAGGCCCAGCCCAGGCCCGGCCCAGGCCCAGCCCAGGCCCAGCCCAGGCCCAGCCCAGGCCCAGCCCAGGCCCAGCCCAGGCCCAGCCCAGGCCCAGCCCAGGCCCGGCCCATGGCCCATAGGGCCGGGCCAGCCCGTGACGAACTCTGATTGGCTCACTTTATCTATTGGCTAATTTGAAGCAAAAATTCATTTCCCCACCGCCAAAAAGCTAAAAATTATTTTTTTGCCTAAATTCGGCCAATAGAAAGGTGAGCCAATGCATCAATATATAATTTTGAAGCTCTCAGTAATGCGGTTTGAATGCATATATGGTTGTTTCTTTATTCGCAGTCAAACATACGCTAGAGGAGAAGATAAGCCGGACCTTAGTGTGTACCATAGCACCTGCCGGTCCCTATACCTCATTTTGGATATTATGCATGTTCTGGAATCCAGAACATGCGTATTTCATTTCCCAAACTTGCATCTCAGCTGAAGGACCAGACGGCAGTGAAAGTGAATCCGACCGTCATCAGGACCCAATGCAAAACAGCAACTCTTCTCTTCTCACAACTCCTCGCCACACGCACACACTCAACCTCCGTCAAAATATGTATGTGCGACCATCGTTTGTGCCGAGCGCTATCTGTAGTTATGCCAATGGTCCAAATTACCCCAGTGGTTCAAATTCCCAACCTTTCCTTACCAAAATATGTAGTTGTGTGGTTGGATACGAGGTGCAATAAAGTATTTGCTAAACTCCTCATTTTAATTTATTAATGACCAAGACGCGTTTCTATAACTTCTTAAGTTGGTCTTTAAAAATAGGACATGAAAACAACAGCTGTTGTTTTGACTGTTGACTGTTTTTGTATATGTCAACAGGAATATTAACAAAGTATTTGCTGTCACATTTTTGGTTCGTTAGGGAACGATGGCCTGGAGGTCCCATGGCGTGAACTCCTCGTTTTTCTGGGTTATTAGCGGATGTCCACGGAAAATGAATTGTCATATGGTACAAAAAAAAATATTGATTCTTCAATACCTTGCGCTTTTTGTCTATGACAGTTTAATATAGGACAGGCAAAAAGTAAATTATTTAAAAAGTATTTGGATTCCTGGGGATGATTGGATTATTTAATAAATGTGTGCATTTTCGTCTGACAGAACTGTTGGCGCGAGTACCAGCCTACCTTTACCTTTACTTAACCTTTCGACCTTCCGTTCGAAAGCTCGTCAAAAATCATTTTGAAACTATTTCAGTCATGTTTTGGCTTAGGTCAATATTGAGGTCACCAGAGGTCATCAAAGGTCAGATTTTCCAGTTTTACGACATTGCTTCGCAAACCCCCAAATATCTCAGGAACTGTGATATCCAGAAACAAACGGGAAAAGGCAATAGAAAGTTCTTGAACAATGCAATCGCTGAAGTTTTCACTCATTTTAGCTCAGAACAAGGGATCCAGAGGTCGTCAAATGTCAAAAATTATATGTTTGGCAAAACTGTTTTTCACAATTAACTGTTTACCTAATCAAGATAAGGCAATAATTTTGACGCCATCGTGTTCGTCTCCTCAAGGTGCTATGAATAATATTCGAGTGGACCAGGTTAGGTCACCTTACAAATTTGACATCAGGTGAAGGTCAAGTGGTGGCCCAAGTTGGTTATGTTGCATGATAGGAGACGTGCCTCGACCAGACAAACATCTGTGCCGGTTTCACTTCTCTATCTGCATTCTTTCGAGAGTTATTGACAAAATAGCGTTGGTGACCTCGGATGACCTCATGTGACCTTGCCAAGGCCCTTGAGTAACATATTTGCCTCAAACATCAACAAGAGCTAGAGTAACACACCGGGCTATAAAAAGTTGGCCAGATCTGATTTGTGACGTCTAAATGGAAAGCATTTGCCAATTATTTGCCGTTGCCAGCAATAATTTACAACTGCAATGCAATTTGGCGGACAACCATGCAACACTACTGGAAGATGAATGTTAGCGTTGGATTCCGGCACATTTTTCGATACAGAACGGGGGTTACATTGTTTTAAAATTGTGCGTTGTTCATTCAATAACCACAAATGATCGAGGGAGGAGGCGTTTTACGACATTTGTAACGTTAAGTATGACCAATAATTATTTATATAATACAAAAAGGAGGACCAACCACAACAGTTACAAAGTACCGGAATTGGTTAGCTGATGCCTGATCAATGGAAGTATCTGACATGGGGGTACGTTTTTCACATTTCCTGAAAAATACTTTGTAAACATGATTATATTACGAATTTAGCCCTGTTTCCCTATGGCGCCCTTACGCTTCCAGCTGCCCGGGAGCGGCGAATGAGCGGCTCGGTCCGGAACGTCATATAGTTGGACCGATTAGTTCTTCCCTTCCTCTCTAGGCATTGGACCGATTAGTACTTCCCTTCCTGCCTACATTGGACCGTTTAGTACTTTCCTCCCTGCCTACATTGGAACGATTAGTACTTCCCTTCCTGCCTACATTGGACCGATTAGTACCTCCCTTCCTGTCTAGACATTTAACCGATTAGTACTTCCCTTTCTGTCTACATTGGATCGTTTAGTACTTTCCTCCCTGCCTACATTGGAACGATTAGTACTTCCCTTCCTGCCTACATTGGGCCGATTAGTACTTCCCTTCCTGCCTACATTGGACCGATTAGTACTTCCCTTCCTGCCTGCATTGGACGAATTAGTACTTCCCTTCGGGACCGATTAATACTTCCCTTCCTGCCTACATTGCATAATTAGTTTCACATTTCAACCAGTCCGTCGTTGTTTCAAGGAACGTCGAAACTCCCCACTAAGAAAGAGTAGGTATATTTTCGATACACATATATTGTTGCACGGCCGATTGTACCATCAACAGCGCTCTGGAATGCCCTCTCGGTCGACTAGTCAGCCGGCCCGACTCGGCGGCCGGCTTCACCTCTATCACAGCTCGAGGTGCCTGCAGCGAGCGAGCAACGAACGGCAGGCCTGCCACAAAACTCGTGATACATTTGGCGCGAAGGTTGCGGCGGCGGTACCCTGCGGCGGCGTGTCATTTATTGTCGCCGCCGCGCCACCGCTGTCTCGCCACTCTCTGGACGTATTCAGTTAGCTGAGCATGCGATGTTTCTGTATATGTTGAAGGGTCACTGTGTACAGGAGCGACAAGCTTTACGTTAAGAGTGCCCGCGGCTGGTCGCTCAGAAGGAGGGGGAAGTTCGCTTATTCAGCGCGACGCGTCGCCGGTCAGTACGAGACTGACTGCGGTAAGTGGTCACCCGTGGCCTGGAAGCCGTTCTCGTCAGCCACCCAGTTGACCGTGTAGGTGATGCCGTCGTCGCCGATGAAGCTGTAGGAGCCGCGCATCACGGTGCCGACCTCCTCGCCGATCTGGCGCTGCTCGCCTTGCACGTCCACCGCCTGGCCGTCCGACAGCTCGTAGCCGTACGAGAAGGAGCCGTCGGCGTTCTGCACGTTGGACGAGCGGAGCAGCTCGACCTGAGGCAGCGGGGCATAGTCCTCCTCCTCCAACTGCGGTCGGCCGGCGGCGGTGGCCAGCAGGGCGACAAGCAGAAGCTGCCGGGCAGAACGGCACAGGGCAGGTCACTTAACTGAGCGGGGCAGGGCAGGTCACTCAGCGCAGTATGGCCTGGGCAGAGAGGTTGGAGCGAGCGGGTCGCAACAAGGCAAAATAAAGCAGAACGGGAAACAGCGAGAAAAAGAAGTTTAGTCGAACAAATATGTAATATCCAGGCTCTCAAGATTTTAGCTATACATTTTGCATCTACTATAATTGTTGTAACAACAGAAAGCCGATAACGTTAAACGTTAAGTAATATTTAACAGAAACCGATAACGTTGAGTATCAAAGGCTGCCAAATAACTATTTGAAGCACAGATGACTGTGAATCGCGCTGCAGCTTGACATTTTAAGATGTTAAGTAATTTTGTTGCCAATAAAATAAACCTTAGTCCGAAAAGTAAGAACATTTTAGAGAGAAAAAAATGTTGGTCATAGTTCACAAGCATTAAAAGGGAATGCAAAGTGAACTAATAGGGCGACTAAAATGTATGAGTCTATTTGTTTAGCCTCGTTAGATTTCGCTTCCCACTATTGTTGTGGGAAAATGATAAGTGGACCTCTCATTAGAAATTGCATAGTTTTGAGAAACCGTAATTTTCTATGTAAGGAGTGATCAGATAGGACCGTAGATATCTTGCTTTGGAGCTCCAAATGGCAATTGTTCACCTTACGACTCTAGGAAAGAAATGCACATTAATTTGTGATTATCATAATCAATATGCTGCTTAGTATCTGCAACCTTTCTCAGCCGTAAACTGCTCGTATTACCACGTAATACTCTCGGACTGCCACTGCTAGAGAAACGTTTGCAGCACACTTACAAGTTTCATGTTGTGATGTTGGTGTAGGTACTGAGGAGGCACTGCGGCTGACTGGTACTGTGTTGGTCCGCATGCTGCGTTATATACACACACGGCGTCATGAGGGTCGCCCCGGGGCAGGACGCGGGTCCGAGACGGCACACATTGGTCACCGCCTGACAACGCCGCCCGCGGCTACGCATTATAATGTGCGGGAACACTGCGTGCGGCGGCGGCCGGGCGCTGGCCAGCCAAGGTGAGGGTCACGAACCTTCTGGTTCCCGTCATGTTCCGTGGAGCAATCGGCGCCTGTCAGGAGCGCCGACACACCTATTCCGCGACACGGGCGGCGGCTGGCAGCGCGTCTGGCCGGCGGCCGTGCCTGCGGTGCGTGTGGGCGCCAGGTTACACATGTAAATGTCCACCTGCAATGAGGGGAGCATTCATCATGGTGTAACGTGGTCTGGTCACGTGGTGGGCGGCTGGTTTGGGCTGCGTTCGAAAGGGCCATTTTCCAACGCATTTCGCGAAATCTTTTGCGATTGGCCGTTCGGTGAGCACGAAACGCGAAATTTCGCGCGGGAATTCGCGAAATAACGTGGAATCGCCGGAGCATGTCACGACGGTGTTTTCAAAGATGGCGAGCCACATTGATGAGATGGGGTAAGTGGAGAATCACCGATATATATGGAAATGTGTGAACATTAACCATGTTCATAATTGGTAACTGTGTTATAATATGTGGGATGGTTCCAGATACATATCATGTCTACTTGTGGACCTATTAATAGTATATTTAATTGCTTGTAGTGGTGGTGATGACAATGGCCAATGGTGATTCACCTTAACACGCGCAGTGGAGAGGTGTATGCCACTAACACGCAGTGGAGGGGGGGGGGGACTTTAGTCCCCCCCTAAGATCTCCGAAAGTATGAGCTCCGAATGATGAAACTTACAGGGTAGATAGGTGCTATAATGATCTACATTTTCTAAAATTTATCGACCTTCAGTCAATATCTTCAAGGTCAAACGAGGTCTCAAAGGTCAGATCTGGCCAAATGTCACAATTTTGGGAATTTGACCTTTGTGACGTCACAGTTCACCGGCAATTTGTTTAAAGTTATTTTCAGGGATGAACATTGACATTGTCTACCGAATGGCGTTTGAATCATTCCGATCCGAATGTTGGTTCCGTAGATATCGATTTGCCGATCACGATTCTGACCGCCATCTTGGACTGAAAAATCCATATAACTCAAAAATGTACCGACCGATTTCGATTTTTTGCGTCAAACGATCTGCTATTGAGTTGTCGTTAAAGTCTTGCAAAAAACGCCCTGTTCCGCATCGTGTTTTAGCTATTCACGAACAATATATGGAGAGGGTACAAAAGTGCCCCCCCCCCCCCCCACCCCACTGCGCGTGTTAATATTTTGTATTCTTGATTTGTTGTGTCATCTGCAATGGCGGCGCCACCAGAGGGGCAGGGGTGGCAGACTGCCACCCCTGCCGTGACACTGGGGTGGCATTGCCACCCCTAACATTTAGGTCACCGTCAAAATTGTACTGGCGCTGTTTGGGAAAATGTGTGAATTTCGGCCGCAGCGATCATATGGAGCAGTTCCCTTCGTCGACCAATACAATTTGTAGTCACGTTAGCCTATATTGCTATTCAAACTATACTATCTATTCATGACCATGATATTCGCCAATTGGACCGAAACTTTCGCTATGTATCGGGTAATCTAACTTGACTTATCTAACCGAGATCACGCCAATGCAACAGCTGTGCCGGTGCCACTGGGCGGGGCAGGACAGGGCGCCTGCAACTGGTAGAGCAGGGCCAAGCAGGGCGGGGCAAGGCAGGACAAGACGGGACAAAGGCGGGGCAGAGGCAAGACGGGGCAGGACAGGGCAGGACAAGGCATGGTAAGGTAAGGCAAGGCAAGGCAAGGCTGAGGTAGCGCAGGGCAAGACAGATGGTGGGACAGGGCAGGGCAGGGCAGGGGCAGGGGCAGGGCAGGGCAGGGCAGGGCAGGGCAGAGGCAGGGCAGGACAGACACGTAATATTATTTTACAAAACGTGCACTGCCGGGGTTCGCACCAACCACAAACTGCCGGGGGGCGGATAGCCGCCCCCAAGATCTCGAAAACCACACGGCGTAGCGATAAGCGGAAAAACGGCGTTGGATAACTCGAGACAAGCTCTATTGATAGTATACCGGCCGTTTTAGCTCAAGTCAATATTGAGGTCAGCAGAGATCATCAAAGGTCACATTTCGGCTATATATAGGTGTCCTTAACAAAACCGTCTATAGATGGATAAGGACAGGACAAGGACAGAGGCATAGACAGGAACAGGTCTCTTCAAAATTGACCTTAGGTCAATAGTTAGGTCAGCAGAAGTCATTGAATTTGAAACATACAAACATTGAAAGTAAAATTTGGGGTGGCCTAGTTAGGTCATATCCAAAAATTGATCTGACCTGTGGTCAAGTCAAGGTCAGGTAAAGGTCAACTTTTACATCATTTGATTCGTCTATACAAGCCAAATATAATGGTGAAAATGTCATTGCTCTACCTTGATTTGGTAAAGAGGTATTGAAGAAAAAAGCATACGTGACCTGGGGGTCGCTTGAGTTGACCTCATAGAGGTCAAAGAACATAAATTTGACATAGGGCTTTTCATTCAGCACAGGAGTGGTGGATCCGGTGAAAACTGGTCAAATGTATCTATTTCCTTTGGATTTATACGTGTTTTCATTTTTTTCCCAATGGTGAGGTCACGAAATCGACCTATCCTTATGTCAATAATATATAAAAAAAATCGGGTTATACAAATTGTAGGCACTTATCACCTGATGACATCCTGTGAGTTTCAAACCGTTTTGTCCATCACTTTGGCTGTGGCACGACCGCAAACTTTTTTGGAGGTGGGGTCACTTGACTTGACCTGGTGACCTGACCTGAGTTGACCTGATGTGAAACATTTCTCACCATGTGATTGATGACAAAATAGCGGTGCCAAATTTGGCGGCCCTGTCGTGTTTCCGCTATGCATGAAAACCGGAGGGGGCGGAAATCAACCGCTGTCTCGCCACTCTCTGGACATATTCAGTTTGCTGAGCACGCGATGTTTTTGTAGACGCTGAACGGCCTCTGTTTACAGGAGCGAAGAACTTTACGTTAAGAGTGCCCGCGGCTGGTCGCTCAGAAGGAGGGGGAAGTTCGCTTATTCGGCAGTGCGCGTGTTAATACGAGTCAACTTGTAAATGTAACTCGTAAACTTGCATGTTTATGTCAATTACGAAATTATAACGAAATACTTCGACTTTATTCGGTAATTTACCTCTACCCACCGCAACATTCAAACTTTGCCTTGCATACTCGTTTCTTCTCCTAATTCTTGTTCAACGTACTAAGTTCCAAGATTATAGATACGTACAGATGCTATGATTTGCTATTTATAAATCGTCTGCAATCTGAAAAACGCTATATATAGTTAATTCAGCGTGGAGTACTAGTAATGATTTATGGTCCCTGTATCCAAATAACATATGCTAAAAGTATTAAGAAGAAAAATGTAAAAAAATATATATTAAAACAAAAATATAATATATAGTACAAATAATAATAAGAACTTGCAAAAATAGATATCAGCTAATTAATAACACAAAAGTAGGACGAAATGTGTTGGGTTTTAATCCTGTTTGGCGCAAGGTTTATATGCATTTTATACTTCCGTGGCACTTTTCCCAGTAGAGGATCACTTGACTTGACCTGGAGGTGGGGTGGAGTCATGCGTACCTACTCAATCAATTTTGCCACCCCTGGCAAAAATCCGTGGCGCCGCCACTTGTCATCTGTGATCAACAGTAATAGTAGTCTCTCTCAAAATAGTTCCTGACAACCAAAGATAATTGTTATGAAATAATTGTTTAGATACCTACATGATGCACATACGGCGAACCCGGTGCATTTTTCGCGAAATTCCTACCGAACGACCATGAGAAATTTCGCGAAATCTTTCACGAAATTTGGCGCCTTCCGAACGCACCCTTACATACCGACACTGGCCTGTGTCATATTTTGTGAGGCGCGCGCGGCGCTGGGCGTCCAGCAGGCCGGCACCGCTGAGCTCGGATGCTGCCGGTCCGCTGCTGAGAGCTGCTGCTGGCCGCCGGCTGCGGCGGCGGAACCTCAGAAGGCCGAGAGACAACTTAACTGGCAGCAAGACGAAGTGCAGAGATGAGGTCGATCACATATGCATTCACTAATACAATCTAGTATTTTTACTGAAGTGGGTAAAACGTAACATTGGTGCGCACGGGAAAACCCTAAAACATTTACTTTTTTGTTGTAATTCGGTGTTTTACGTAAAAATAACACATTGAATTACATCCGTGAGTTTTATATTTTCAAGGTCTCAAGGCTGACACCACGCAAGGCTGACGTCACGCCGAAACCACGCAGGGTCATGGTTTAACACTCGCCGGTGCAGGGGGGGTGCCACCCCTCCTCGGTGTTTCGGGAATGACTCGCGTATTTATTAACCGATTGCAATGCAACTTTCAGTAACCTACTTGCGAAAAATGTGCCACACACCAGCCAATTTGAAACTCTTCTATCCCCCATGACCGTGACCTATGACCTGTTTCTATCCCCCATGTCCGTGACCTATGACCTGTTTCTATCCCCCATGACCGTGACCTATGACCTGTTTCTGAAGGTTATGTCGGGCGCAACTGGCCGACAGTAGTATCCCCCATGACCGTGACCTATGACCTGTTTCTGAAGGTTATGTCGGGCGCAACTGGCCGACCGTAGTATCCCCCATGACCGTGACCTATGACCTGTTTCTGAAGGTTATGTCGGGCGCAACTGGCCGACCGTAGTATCCCCCATGACCGTGACCTATGACCTGTTTCTGAAGGTTATGTCGGGCGCAACTGGCCGACCGTAGTATCCCCCATGACCGTGACCTATGACCTGTTTCTGAAGGTTATGTCGGGCGCAACTGGCCGACCGTAGTATCCCCCATGACCGTGACCTATGACCTGTTTCTGAAGGTTATGTCGGGCGCAACTGGCCGACCGTAGTATCCCCCATGACCGTGACCTATGACCTGTTTCTGAAGGTTATGTCGGGCGCAACTGGCCGACCGTAGTATCGACGCTTGTAACTTGTGCACTTTCCGAGTGTTCGTTGTTCAGGAGCATATACACAGGTGTTGACAGGTGACGTTGATGGTTTCCACTGATACCGTGACTTCTGTTGAACTGAGATGACTGTTTTAGCCTCAGGCAGTTTATAGGACATTTTGTGACGCTGATTTCAAATTCAGCATCCATTTTACATAACTATATGCGCCATTGGGGTCATGCACTTTCACAGGTCAACCGAGGTCACTGACCTCTGTTGACCTGAGATGACCTTTTTGTAGCTAATATCTTGAGTGCCTGGATATTGCATACAGTATTTTTTTCTCGACTAAACTTATTTGTATTGCTGTTTCGCGTTCTGCGTCATTGTGTTCTTAGTATTATACAAAGGGATCGAAAAGGTCATGAAATGGGACATACAAAATTGATGTGTGATTGCAGTTGCTGTTGTTTTCAACGTCACAGAATCCGGCTCACGGTACCACACACTCAGCCACACAGTTTATAGGTAGCATGGCTATCTCCCAAAGTATCATGGCTATCTCCCAAATCAAGTGAAGTCGTGTGAATCTAATAACCTATATTTGCATGTATTTGTAAGCATGAACGCAGTTTTGGGCATAACTCAAAGATACAGTATCAAATCGAATCGAGTTATCAAATATAGCTTGATTGGATTTCAAACATTTGACTTTTTCTGCCAAAAAAGCATGACATGACGTCACTGAAACGTTATTATCTCCAAAAGCACTTAACCAATTGCAACGACATTGTGTCGGAAGGTGTCAAATGGATTACAAAAATAGTACACAAAGTTTGACATCGACATCTCAAATAGTTTTAATTATCGAGCGGGCGGAAAGCGCTTGTGGTTTCTCGTCAACTTACTAGACACATTTACATTTGACCCGGCCCGATCCGGCCATACAGACGCTTTTCGGAAGCTAATAACTTTGCAACCACTGCTCCGATTGAGATTGGGTTTGTACCATTGGATAGGTCCATCAAATCAATTTTGTTTTTGGTATAGTGCGTTCTGATAGAGGTGGTACCACAGTGCGTGACAACTGGCAGTTGGCACACGCGAACGTCGAAATGAAAGAAAAAAAACTTGCAAAAATAATTTTTGATAAAAAAAATGGCTGTATTATTCTAAGCATTAATGTATACGCTGAAGCATGCAGCGCTCAGGATGTACTCCCTTTTGGCGGATTTTTGAGAAAGGAGATCATGCACAATTGAATACAACTTAATTGTTATGTTGGCATGCATTGAGGCCTGTCAATTTTTCTGAAGGACTAAAATGACTGTGTTACTACCACGTGTGCTCCCTTACCGTTTAATATTTCAAACCAGTCTTAGCTTTACCAGAGCGCGCTCCCTCGGTCATCGCCCAAAAAGGCGTTTTACTGGTGTTACCGAGATAATCCGGGAGAGGGCAGATGCTGTACCTCTCCAGCGGAGCGCGGGTTAGCTCTGATCCTTACTTGGCTTTTTGTCCTTGTATTATGATAGAGAATGACCTGCATTTCACGGCAGCATTTTAGGCGTTCCAGTAGATTGAGGTAACTTCCAATAGCGACCAGCTGGCGACCAGTAAGCGACCAGCTGGCGACCAGTAAGCGACCAGCTGGAGTTAAGTTTGCTCCTAATTTAGTTATGGTATAAATATATTGCATAGGTGAATTAATTAAGTAGTAACTATCATATTTATGTAGTTATCTAATTGTAAAGTAGTTCACATATTCACGCATATTTATCAGTATACCATCATGTTCAGCAACACATTGATTAACATGTTTGTAATAATTTCAAGCGAGCACGAAGCGCTCGCTCTTCCTTCCGTGGTATAAGGAAAAAATATGAATATGAGCGGCGCGGCCCGACCCGACCCGACCCAACCAGACCCGTGGCGACGCTTTTGAGAAGTTTATATCTATGCAATCACACATCGATTGACAAGCAGACTTCTTTGCTTAGCAGCCCCATCCAACCTATACCCTGACCGCTGCTCACTCATGTAGGTGACTACCACTGAGCGTGGCATGTGCCGCGTGAGGGGTGTTGAAAAGTGTTTTCTTGCAAAAACTCTGCAACGGCTGAGATGACTGTGTTCAAATTTGGTGTGTGGTTAGGGACCGCTCAGCCGCCAATTTTACACAAGCCAGGGGTGGCGTGCCTCTGCACGTGCGCACGTGCACACCTCTATTCTATATCTCAGGAACGGCTTAGCCGATTGTGTTCGAATTTTGTGTGTGGTTAGGGACCTCTCAGCCACCGCTTTCCCACAAGTCAGGGATGGGGTGGCTCTGCACGTGCGCACGTGCACACCCCTATTCTATATGCCAGGAACAGCTGAGCCGTTTGTGTTCAAATTCAGTGTGTGGTTAGGAACCCCTCAGCCGCCTCTTTCCCACAAGTCAGGGATCTGCACGTGCACGTGCCTCGTGCACGTGCCTCTGCACGTGCGCACCTTTTTTGTATATCAGAAACTACTTTCCCTATCGAGTTGAAATTCACCATACATTTCCTTCGCGCTCGCTCGTTCATCGCCGATTACGGCGCCCAGGGGCGTCGACGCCTAACAGACCATTCAGACTAGTCGCACCACTTTTTTGGATGTCCCAATGTGCCGCCACCGTCTAGGTGCCGCCCTCGACGAGGCGCCGTCACATACCAAGTGCCGCCACTGATCGGACGCCACCCAAGTCAGGTGCCGCCCCTTCAGCCAGGGACCACCCGCTCAGAAAGATGCCGCCTTTCAGCCAGGTGTCGCCCCTCGAAAATATGCCGCCCCCTCAACCGGGTGTCGCCCCTTCAGCCAGGTGCCGCCCCTTCAGCAGGTGCCGCTCCGCAGAAGATGCTGCCCCTCCAGCCGGGTGCCGCCACTTCAGCCAGGTGCCGCCCCTTCAGAAGGGTGCCACCGCTTCATCCAGGTGCTGCCCCTTCAGAAAGATGCCGCCCTTCAGCCAGGTGTTGCCCCTTACAAAGATGCCGACCCCTCAACCGGGTGCCGCCCCTTTATACAGGTGCCGCCCCCTCAGAAAGATCCGCCCTTCAGCCAGGTGTTGCCCCTCAAAAAGATACCGACCCCTCAACCGGGTGCCGCCCCTTCAGACAGGTGCTACCCCTTCAGCCAGGTGCCTCCCCTTCAGCAGGTGCCGCCCCTCGGAAGATGCTGCCCCTTCAGCCGGGTGCTGCCACTTCAGCCAGGTGCCGCCCCTTCAGAAAGGTGCCGCCCCTTCAGCTAGGTGCCGCCCCTCAGCTAGATGCCTCTCCTTCAGCAAGGTGCCGCCCTTTCAGCCAGGTGCTGCCCCTTCAGCCAGGTGCCGCCCCTTCAGTCAGGTGCCGCCCCTCAGCCAGGTGCCACCCCTCAGATAGACGCCGCCCCTTCAGCCTGGTGTGGCGCCTTCAGCCAGGTGCCGCCCCTCAGCCAAGTGCCGCAACGAATATTTGCCGTCCCTATATCCTGATAAGGTGATGCCGTATCATGGCGGCCATAGCCCATCGATATGTCTTTTTGGTGCAGACTCAGGCTTAAGTAGTTCTTAAAGGGAATGTTTCACCTTTCTGAAAGTTGTCAAATATACGCTGGTTGTAGTTGAAAATATTAAGTAAGTGCAGCTGAAAACGATGGTGATATTTTTTCTCTCGAAAAGTCGCTTAACTCTATACAAATTAAGGTTTTCGATTTGGGATGATGACGTCATTATTGAGCTGTAGACCGCCGCTGATTGGCTGACAAGGTGGGATTCGGTGAAAAAGTGTCTGTCAGCCAATCAGCGGCGGCACTAGCCTAGACCCCATTTTGCAAATGTGAATTAAAATTGCTTAACAACGACTAAGTTTTGGGGAAAATTACCTTCGTATTTTCGCCATTTCAATAACGGCCAAATATAATGGCTATCTAAGTTCAAAGCCAATACAAAGCATGGGTGGAGCTTTTCAAAAAAAGTTGGTGGGACAAGATGTCATATAGACTGGTTGTTTGCAATGGTTCAGGTGAAAATGGCCATTTCAACGCCAGGAAACCTTCAAATCTGATAAAAGTTGGTGGGACAAAACACAAAGTTGGTGGGACAGTTCCCCCACCATTTGAATAGGAAACTCCACCCGTGATTTGCCCCCCCCCCCCCCTTACGGGTCACAGGGGGCCCGCCGAGATTGGCCCAGATACCATTTGCATTAGCTAAATGGCTTTCCAAAAGTCACAGAGGAGCCCTCAAACTAGGCAAGGGTCACTCTGGTGCATGTCAAGGGCCCTCAGAGACACTGAATGGCTTTCGAAGCAGGCCCAGGGGGACTCTTGGGCATGTCCAGGGGCCCATTGAGCCCACCGAGGGGCCCAAAAACTGTCCAGGGCCTCTCGAACATGTCCATGGGCCCATTGAGCCCACTCAAGGGCGTAAAAACATGCCCAGGGACCTTTCGAGCATGCCCTGGGGCCCATTGAGCCCACTCAGGGGCCCCAAAAACCTGCCCAGAGGCCTCTAGAGAATGTCCATTTGTCCAGGGGCCAATTGAGTATGTTCAGGGGCCTCTCGAGCTGGCCAGGGGGTCATTATAGTCTGTTTTGGGGCCTCTCGAACCTGCCTAGGGGCCATTAGAACCTGCCCAGAGGCCTCTCGAGCTTGCCCAGGCGCCCATTGAATCTGTTCAGGGGCCTCTCGAACTTGCCCAGGGGCCTCTCGAGCTTGCCCAGGGGCTCATTGAGTCTGTGCAAGGGCCTCTCGAACCTGCCTAGGGGCCATTAGTCTGTGCAGGGGCCTCTCGAGCTTTCCCAATGGTCCATTGATCCTGTTCATGGGCCTCTCGAACCTGCCCAGGGGCTATTAGAGTCTGCTTAGGGGCCTTTCAGCCTGCCAAGGGGCCATTGAGTCTGTTCAGGGCCCTCTCAAGCTTATCCAGAAGGCCATTGAGTCTGTGAACGGGGCCCTCGAGCCTGCCCAGGGGTTGCTAGCCGTCGCCTGGAGCGCCTGCTATAGCTGGAGCGCCTGTTATCCGTGGTCGGCGCGGTCATAATGAGCGGTAATGTGCTGTACTCTGACCCACCTGGTGCAATGTTTTCTTGGGTTTCAAAATGGTTATTTGATAAGTCTGATGCGTTTTTGAATTCGGGGGAGGGGAGATGGTAGTGCAAAACAATTTTAAAAAAAATCCTCTCAGGAGAGTGTGTGCTGCAATATTTGTCAACCAGGGGCGTCGCCGACGGGAGGGTCGGGGGACCTGCCCAGGGGGAGGTCTGGGCAAACTCCCCCCACTTTTAGAAGGCGGGGGAGGGTCGACCCCCTTCCACACACACACACACACTTTTTAAGGGAAAAAATACAAATGTATCGTAAAAATTTCCTTTGCAGTGCAGTAAAAATCCAACTATCTAGTGTCAAAAACTGGAAAATTTCGCAATTGTTTATACAAATTTGGAAAATGGGAATAATAATTTCATTAAGTGTCTAGATGAGGCTCTCCTTGGTGGTAATTGCTGGCCCCAGGGCCCATACCCTTCATAAAATATTACTTCTAAGTTTCAAGCAGGCTACATGTTTAGCTAGTTTGCCGAGTTCCGAAAAAGGCCACGCGAACGCAAAGACGAGGATATCGGCACCCGGAAGCTGCTCCAGCGGTGCACAATTCGCTGGACCGAAGAGCTAATAGTGGAAACAGGCCAGGACCATCTCCCCAAGCCATCTCACCTCACGGTCTGGTTCCAATATTAACATTTCGTTTTCCAGGACCTAAAATTAACATTTTCACGCCGCTTCGCGGCGTCACATCGGTAGTCATCGTCATAACGAAGCCATAGTAATCGTCATCGGTTCGTCGTAACGCTTAATTGAATGAATATCATTTTAGCTTATTATCCTCAACAAGGCACACCGCCTATATTTCTGGGTTTTATCAGGCAAAACCGTAAAAATTTCGCGCCGCTAACAAGTACATGCCTACCTTTATAACATGAAAATCCACATACAAAATGCCATCTCACCCCTCAGCCAGACCAGAGCAGCGTACCGCCGTCTCACCCCTCAGCCGGGCCGGGGCAGCGTATGTCCGACTCGCCCCTCAGCCAGACCAGGGCAGCGTATGCCCGTTTCCTCCCTCAGCCGGACCGGGACTGAGGGAGGGCATGGCCGTCTCACCCCTCAGCCGGACCGGGGCAGCGAACGGCCGTCTCGCCCATCAGCCGGACCGGGGCAGCGTACGGCCGTCTCACCCCTCAGCAGGACCGGGGCAGCATGTGGCCGTCTCGCCCCCTATCCTGGAGAACCTTATGCCGAAACAGCTAAGCTGTTGGACATATTACGGTGCGTCCCCGTGTCATCGGCTGAGGCTGAACGGATCTTCAGCAAACTTCGCAAATTGAAGACGTGGCTGCGGAACAGCATGGGTGAGAGGCGTCTCTCAGATCTCTTTGTCTGCCACATCCATCAGTCGCTGCTGGACCAGGTCGACGTGGAGAGGGTGGTGAAGGCGTTCGTGGCAGAGGACGATACTTGGAGGAGAGTGTTCGGTGATGGCTAAAAAGCACTAGGGTGAAATGTTCCGAAGAGCGGGAATCCTGGAACGGTGTTACTCAAGGAGCAGCGTTCGTTCAGGTATTCGGAGAGGATTCACTCACAAGTCAGACGGCGGTAGTTCGGCGTGGCAGTGATGTATAAGTGACAATATAAGATTGGCATGCATTTTAAGCACGAATCTCTAGGAAAAACTGTACCGAGATCCAATCCAACAGGCAAATAATTAGTTATAAATAGATACAACGGCGAACGGCTGCTCTAAAACCGTAATAATGTTTGCAAAACAGCCCGTCACAGACCACTCATGAGCCCAGTTGGCAGAGCGCTCCGCTGAAAACCTAAAAAATGTATCTGGCAACTGACATGGTGTAGTTGACTCCCTTCAGCGCTTGATTTAACATATTGCCAGGATGACCTTCATTCAGCGGCAGCGACGACAATGCACCTAATTTAATGGACGAATGCCCCAAAAGATTTATTATACCTACTTTGGAGTTGGAGCTGCACGGACTAGTTAAACTTACGGTCACGCAAGCCCTACGTACCGAAATGTTAACGAAGAAAAGATAAGATACGATCGGCTGTTTACGATCAGGTAGGGTATCGAAATTTCGCTTGACAAAAACCTGGAAAGATACAAATTTAAACGTGTATGCACCCTTTGCCAGGTGCCGCCCCTTGCCAGGTGCCGCCCCCATGCTAGGTGCCGCCCCCCCCCCCCCCCCCCCCCGAGAAAAAAGTCGTACCAGTTTTTGTCGCGTGTCGACGCCCCCGACGGCGCCTTACTGGTATCAGAAACAGCCAGAAACCGTCAAGTTTAAATAACTGACGACGTGCTCATTTGATTGCCAGAACACAAGGGAAGCGAAAGCATCAACAAGATTGCAAAATGTCCGAGAGGTTGCGGTTTGGGCACCGCACGTGCTTGCATAGTGTGAGATTCCGTCAGACTATGACCGGTATTTATTCTGCCAAACCTGGATTAATGTTCAGCGTACAATTTATTCTTATTATTTTGTAAGGGGAGTTGAAAAGAGACACAAGGTGATTCATTATTCATGTTGCGATCCCGGCTCCTGACGTCCTTTACCAGACGTTATCATTTGCCACAGAATAACGGAGAAACATGCAAATCGATCAAACGTTATTCAATGTTGGCGTTGCCTGCCCTCATAACAGCTTACGGTGGTAGAAACCTACCTAACAAATGTTGATGCATTTTAATTGTTCTCTCTTGATAACGAAATGTGTGATGCTTTGTATTGCAGAAACCGTAAGTACAGTGAACACAAGCCAACAGTGAGTGCACTACCAGCCTGCACCAGTCGGCGGCACGCTGACCCCCGCCAGTGGCCGGCCGGTGGCTCAGGTCAGATCAGGAGAGGGTCGCTGGTCCTTAGATCGTTTCCGTGTCGGGGGGGGGGGCTGAGCCGATCAGAACTGGTCCTCGGCGGAGGCCGGCGGCGCGGCGGCGTAGGCGGCGGCCTGCGCGTCGGCGTTCTGGTCCTCGGGAATGCCGTCACCGGTGGCCTGGAAGCCGTTCTCGTCGGCCACCCAGTTGACCGTGTACGTCTGCGGCACGCCGTTCTCGTCCTCCGCCGTGTACGAGTAGGAGCCCTGCATCACCACGCCAACCTCCTCTCCGATCTGCTTGATCTCACCAGCCACGTCCTGCTGGATAGGGTCGGTGGTCTCGAAGCCGTACTGGAACGAGCCGTCGTCGTTCATGGTGGACTCCATGCGCAGAATGCCGGCATCCTCGAGCGTTTTATACTGCGGCTCCTGGTACACCGCAGAATCCTCGACGAAATCCTGGGGCCGTGCGGCCGCCACAGCCACCAGACAGCAGATCACGACCTGAAAAAACATTGATATATTTATTTTAAACCATATGTAGAATGAAGAACAGCCAGCAGCCTAAATTATGTCTCAGGATGGGCTACGTCCGAAACTGTTGTCTCTTTTGGTTTGTTTTCTCGTATATATATATATATATATATATATATATATATATATATATATATATATATATATATATATATATATATATATATGTATATATATCAAATAGTATGATTAGAGCCCTTCATGGGACACATTATCCGCCCCCATCCCGTTCCAGCACATTCAGACAGACCCAAGTCCGTTCCAATCCGAGTTCATAATTGATGGGGCTCCCATTCTCACACGCTTAAGCATATTCCACTTCTTGTGGTGCTAAAAAATACATGGTCTGTCCCAAACCCGTTCCAACCCGTTACATTTCCAAAAATGGCCCCATTCCCACCCATTTAAATCCCGTGCCATGGGTTCCATGGGGATTCCCATTCCGTGAAGAGCTCTAAGTATGCGGCTATGGTTTGTATTCATTTTTTTTTAAGTATGCCTCACCTACTTCATAAAAGTATTGATGATTACCGAGCGGGCGCGAAGCGCCCGTGGGGTTTCTCGTCAACTTACTAGACAAATTTACATTTGACCCGGCCCGAACCGGCCCGACACGGCCGTGCAGACGATTTTCGGAAGCTAATAACTTTTCAACCACTGTTCCGATTGAGATCAAGTTTTCACCATTGGATAGCGCCATCAAATCAATTTTGTTTTTGGCATGGTGCGTTTTGACAGGGGTGGTACCACATCGCGTGGCACGCGCAAAAGTGGGGCAGGTCAAATCACCGATTTTAGAAGAAACTCGCGCCTGATGATAAAATTGCTTCATCAAACTGGACCACATTTTGCGTACGCTAAGCGCCAATGATGCCCCATATGTTGCATGCCTTATTTAAACTTAAGGCTTGAGCGCACGTGACCTAGGCATAAACATACCGAGAATGGTGCCTTCGTCGTCCCAGTGAACATGGGCTTCCTAGGCAGAGCGCCCCTAATCGTTTGATGCCCTGTGCTAGCGCCCTATATGGACCAAACGTGGATAGGGCACGTGGAAGAAATAAGGGTGTCGGGTTACACCCCTATGATGTATCTCAGAAGTTACTTGTCCGATTATGGCGAAATTTGGTGTGCTGCTCCCGACTGACGTCCTACCAATATTCCATACGATGAATCGGAAGTTGCATGACACGTGCGCACGTGCGGACCCCCTTTTTATATCTTCGAAACTACTGGACCTATTGAGCCGAAATTTTGCATGTAGGTTAGGGCATGACTATTAGCTGCTTTAGACGTACCGAGGCATACACCAATATGCACGTGCGCACGTGCGCCACCGTATTTCAGAGATCGGAAACTACTGGACCTATGGAGGTGAAATATGCATACATGTTTAGGAAGGGCTGTTAGGAGGTTTGCGCTTGGCGGAACTTTTGGGTCACTATGCACAAGTTCACTGCGCACGTGCAGACCACTATTTGCTATCTCCGGAACTAACTGCCCGATTCAGCTGAACGCTCCTATGCATAATAGAGTATAACCACGGTAAAACTATTGAATGTTTTACTCATAATTGTGAGTAGGACACAGTCAATGCGCACGTAAGAACCAGTACCATTTCATATGTCAAACCTGCTTTAGCTTTACCAGAGCGCGCCTGCTCGGTCATCGCCCAAAAAGGCGTTTACTGGTAATATATGTAGGTATTGATGATAATAGCCCCCGGTAATATTGATGATATTCTAGTTAATTTGACACAGGAGAGATCAAATTTACTTTTGTGCTTACCATTTTACTGATGCACCTATAGTTGAAGTTAAAATAGGTATGTTTGATACCGAAGTCAGTGGAATCAAATGCTTCAAGGTACAAATTTGAAGAAAAGGGTCCAATCATATTTAGCTTTCGATATATGCGGTGCTTTTATAAATCGTCATAATTTCATAAAACATGATTTATTTGAAGTTCTTGTGCAAATATTCATACAGGGAATGACATTAAAATCCGTCATAACTCATTACTGGTTTGGTTTGTTACTGATGGTTTTCGTCCTACCGGTCTTTATTTTATAAAGACATTCAGGGACACCAAACACACCAATGTGCAACGGTAGCAGGAACAGGATAAGCTCAAGCCCAGAACCATTCAGTCAGCAGGCGAATACCCTATCCAATGCACTACGGAAAACACTGACCACTATCCAAAAACCACAAGATCGATGTCCCTTTACATGTCATTTTGGCAAAGATTTACATGTGTATCGTCACATGGAATTTACCCAATTGACGAGTAGTGCCATGCGAGTTGGTTCAGCTCCTCAACACTTCTACTCATTTCTCGTTGCCTATCTTATCTACTAGAGGTCCACCAACTATCTTTATTTGGCGAAGATCCTAAATTAAAAGTCACACGTGTGCACGTGTTGATTCTCTTTCATCCCAACTCATGCGAGCTGCCTTAACTCATACCGCGCGTTCTCTGCATGTGCAAAATCTCAGATTGATTCATCCAACAATTTCTGAGATCTGAAATCGGTAGTGACACGTGCGCGAGTGCAAAATGATGTATAGATTATTGAGGACAATGTTTCCAGCAACCATGTATGAAGCTATAGGTACCGCAAATCGTAAGTCAACCTAGGTGATGCCTTTGGCGATATTGACCGTCAAATGTGAAGGTGGTAATTTGCACCCTATCTACGCTAGTCACGCGCTCACCCATATATAAATGGGATGGTAGCTATACAAGGGTCAAAGTGAATGCCTGATACATCACCTATGCATACACACACCAAGAATGGTGCCTCCGCCGTCCCAGTGAATATCATGTGAATCAGGGCAGAGGGCCCCTAATCGAATGGTGCCTCTGCCGTCCCAGTGAATATGGGCCTTCTAGGCAGAGGGCCCCTAATCGTGTTGATGCCCTGTGCTCGCGTCTGATGCGGATCACACCACCGACGTCATCAACAGCACGTACCCAACAAAGTGTGTGTCTTCTCATTAAGTTTGAGGCACCCGCCGTGCAACGTATAAGTCCATTAAATCACAATTGCGTGGGTACCCCGCACCACGTGCCACGTGACCCGATAAAGTGCCAAAGAACGCTTCCGTCTGATGGGACTTCACGCTCCCAATGACTCCCATATGACACCCATATGACCTTCCAAGGGCACTAGCATAATGAAATGCTAGCGCAACATGGTTTTCCTACTAGCATTCCTCCAATTTGATATCAGAATCATGCCCATAGTTTCATCATCACCAACGCCAAACGTCTCTTTGGAGTGCTGCTGGCTGGAGGTTGGATACTCACGAGCTTCATGGTAGGTGTGCAGAGATGCGGGCTGCAGTGGTGGCCAGCCACCGGGTCCGCACAGCTTTATACCTCCCCTTACAAGATTATCTCCCGCGCGTCAACATTAATCCTTGAGAATGCACGCAGTTAACTGTCAATTGAAATTTAAATTGCAGTTCTACGACCGAGAACATCAAATGGAAACTTCACGTTTGAAGGGATTATGTGCGTAAAATAATCCTGAAATATAAGAAGTCGGTATAGTAGCACGCTCCATGAAACAAATCACAAGTACAATTCTTTGTTAACCCTATTCCCTGCGGGTGGCAGATTCTGCCCCCCCCCCCTTTTTCTTTTCAATATTAGTCGTTTCAAGAAGGATTATTGCGCTGAAAAGTTTCCGAGAAAGAAAAAAATCTGAAAAGTTTCTGAAACGTTTCTGAGAAGTTTTGGTAAAAAGTCTTAGTATATTTTACATTCCAAGAAGAAGAAAAATTTAGGCGATATCATCACTATTCAATAGTTATGGAAACATGTATTGAGTTCATAACAAGCTTATGATACAACATTGTCCGTTTTTTTAAAGAACATATGCGTCTACAGTCCATTCGTTCAGTTTAGCATACTGTAATACTAATTACTAAATCTGGCAGCGTCATGGATTACAGGTCTGTCTGCGCATGCGCAGTGCCAAGCCGCACAGGCCGGCCACCGGATTGGGGCGGATTGGGCGAGTGCATTGCGTCCAATTGCGTCACACGCCACAGATAGTTTCTCAATCGTTCTGAAGTTTTGACTTTTGAGTTTCATTCGGTGGAGATCTGGCATTATAACTGACCTATCAATACTTCCCTAATTACCACCAAACCGCAATTTTGTCAACATATTATATATATATTCTTACCCACATATTACACAATTCTCAGGGACATTTCAAGCAAAAAATCGCATGTAAAACTTATGTAGTTAACCCGGCAGTCACTGGGGTATATTCTGTGACACGACTCACTGGGGGGGGGGGGGGAGTAGCCCCCCTGGTATCTTCAGAACCAATGATCGCAGCGGGACGCACAAGGCGGCATTCGAAAGCGCTCAATGAGATAAATCTAACGCAAACTGAAAAATTTCAAATTAAGGTTACATGTCAGGCCAAGGTCAAGTCTAACGTCAAAATCGAGGTATTTGAGTTTATGGACAATACTTGCCATCCATGGCCTTCGATTGCGCCTATAATCACCCAAAGTGCTGTCAAAGGTATGATACATATCCCACATGAGCTAAAGTGAGATTGTTGGAAAAGATCAAGGTCCAAGATCAGGTCACAAAAGGTCACTACACACAACATATCTACGAAAGTCATGCAGCACATGTTTAATGGATGCTTTTACGCGTAGAATTCGATAGTGGTAGTCATTTTACCACTTGACTTCATTTCCGTGAAGTTAGTGTCAAGTTCAGGTCAAGTTCAAGTCACTGAAGGTCAAAATTTGAAATTGATATATCGAAATAAAAAAAAACATGTTTCTGCATCAGTTTTATTTAACAAATACAGTGCTGGCATTTATTTGTCTGTATCCGGTCAATAAAAGCCAAAAAACGCAATTTCAAAATATGACGTCATGATTTACCCATACTTTATATGCCATGACAGTAAAAAAAAGATTATATCATTTTGAAATTTGGTATGGTAGTTGCCCATATGTCGTTATCTGACATATATTCCGGTTATTCAATATCTTTGAAAAATTTGATTTTGTGAGCATTTTTGCAACAACAAAAAAAAGTTTAAATTTTGGGAACAAAAACCAACATATTCGAAATTTCGAGATAGCTGGTTTGTAGCCCTTGCAATTTTCCATCTTTAATATTTGTTTTCGATTACATTTTGATTCATTTGCGGCATGTGTACGGCCTGGCGAAGTTTAGCCGATTTTGGTGTCAAAATCGTGTTTAGTGACGTCACTAAATTCACTATATCTCGAACAATTTCTGACGATTTTTTTTGATTTTTTCTCCACAGGTGTACAAATTATTCCCGGAAAGGTACTGAGATTTTAGCGTCAATATCTGCATTAGGTATTGAGATATTCATAATATTCCTAAGGGGGGGGGGCTAAAAAAGCCCCCCCCCCAGTGACTCGCGGGTTAAAGGAAATAGTTCACCTTGGAAATGTTTTACCAAACACGATTTGATTATATTTTTTAATACAATTTATTTTTATATTGTCAAAAATGGCCTTATATCGCGCCGATTCAGGACAGAAGGCCGTAAATTTGTATTGTTTATCACAACTATATGCATACTCTCTGAGTCAGAGTCCTGACGTCACGCGAATGTTAAAAATGGTTCAGCTAATCAGATTCGAAAGTAGTCGCGTAAGGATAGACTCGCATTGGAGATGTGCCAACCGGCGGCCGGCGGTTCGCTTGTTAGCACTAGCTGCAAGCTGATTGGCTGATGGCATAGCCTCTGCCCGGGCTAGAACCAGTACAGCATTCTTTCGCCAGCACCGCATTCCTTCGCCAAAAAAAATATATATATTCGGCTGGAGAGTCTTTTCAGTCAAGAAAACTTGCAGATATGGGTTTGCCAACACGGGCTACAAAACTGCTATCTCAGTTTAAAACTAATGTTGAAGGTGAACTATTTCCTTTAAGGGATGGATCGCCGAACTAAGACGTCTATACCAAAACTTGTTAAAACTCCTCAGAAACTTTCCATAATGTTTCAACGCAATAATCCTTCGTAAAAACGACTACTGCCTGTGTTTATGCTACGTATTTATGGTAATTTTATGGTAATGATCATTTGAATTTTGTTTTTCTTTATTGGTAATCTAAGGAGCGTATTCATGGAGTTCTGCGATCTTAACCCGAGCATTGGGGGGGGGGTTGATTTCCGCCCCCCTCCCCCTCAACGCCGCTGGGTTTTGCCCTCAACGCCGCTGGGTTTTGACACACCTGTTAAGACATCAATTGCGCACACTTAGAAAAACAATTGACCTCAAGTCATCTCAGGTCAGGTCACCAGACCAGGTCAAGTGACCCCAGACCAAAAGCGTTTGCAGATGTGCCAAAGCCAGAGTTTCTCACCGATCAGTTTGAAACTTACAGGGTGCCATGAAGGCATAAGTACTTACAATTCGTTTATCTCGGAATTTTGATATCGGTGACCCAAGGTCAGGTCAATTTCGTGACCTCGTGACTTCGTGATAAGTCAATGGGGAAATATTAAAATGCTTCCTATTTCAAGGATATTCATGCTATTAGTCCAATTATTTCTTGATCATGTTAGTATAGGATTTGCTTGATGAACCAAGTGTACGTTTTGTTGAGTGATCCCTATGGGGTCATTTGAGGTCATCCGAGTTCACCATCAGATTGTCAATAACTCGCGACATAATGAAGCTAGAGAAGTAAAACCGACAGAAATGTGTTTGTCTCGTCGAGACACGTCTCCCTATATGCAACATATGACCTACTTGAGTCTTGAACTCAGGCCAAGGTCACGTGACCTTTGGTCAAATTTCGAAGTTCCTTAACAAGATCAGATCAGCGTGTATATCATTCGAAGTGCATTGATAGACAAACACAATGGCGTAAACAGTTTTCCGTTAGCTTTATTAGGTTAAAAGTTATTAGCGAAAAACAGTTTTGAAAAAAAACATCCCATTTTTACCTCTAGAGCCTCCAATATTGACCTAAGATCAAATTTGAGGAAAATTTCAATTGAAAATTTAAATTGCTTGCGATTGCTTTTTGCTGTTTGTTTCTAGCTGGCATGGTTTCCGAGATATATGGGAATTTCTGGAGCGAAGTCCTAAAACAAGAAAAACTGGAAAATTTGACCTTTGATGACCTCTGGTGACCTCAATTTGGACCTGACCTAAAAAAAATACTGAATTACTTTCGATAGAACTTGTAGCAAGCTATCAAACGCCGTTTTGCGCTTGCCGCTACGTAACGGAATTTTCTAGATTTGATGGGGGCGGAAATCACCCCCCGCCCCCCCTCAGCAGTTCGTGTTCGGCGCAAACCCCCTGCAGTGCGTGGGTTAATAGAAATTTGTAATCTCTCTTGAGATCCATTGCAGGCAAGGCGCCAGTTCGCTGCGCTTCCACCTATCAAACCGTAGCGGCGAATAACTGGCGTGCTGCCAGCTAAGCTCGGATAAACCCAATTGCCAGATTGACAAACCACACAGGAAACTGGCTCCTCACGTCATGCCATGCCACCGGATTAGTCTCCTTGGATTCTGCCGGGTATAAAAGGCCGCTGAGAGTCTCGGCAGTCATCAGTGATCATTCTATCCCAGACATCTCAACGATGAAGTTCGTAAGTTATCGAGCGGGTCGGCCTCTCCGGTCTGCGGACGTGTTGCTGCAGCCCAGTAATTTACCGTAATACTGACAACTCTGTGTCTGATCTGTGTAACTGAGATAGTGTGGCGCTGCTTCTTTTAGCAAGACCGCCTTTGGGTGTTATGTTTTGATTTAATCCGCGTCAGCATTACGTGATGCAATTTGCCATGTGTGAAATGTTTCCTTTTCAGTAATGAAAAGCGCAGATTATGTACGAACCGATGTTTTCGGAGCTTCACAATTCCTTAAGTGCGAGCAGAATATGCGAGTATTTTTTACTTTCAAAACTTTTGTGTTTTATGACAGCAGTGTCGATGAACGTAGCAATTACGTGTAGTTTGTATCGTAGTTCAGAACCTTCTTGCAGCATTTTCTGTCTCTGTAGTGAGGGTTGCTATACCATGTAAACATATTGAATTTGGACAAACCGGCACAATGTTTGGCACATATGTTTTGTCTGTTTCCAGTTCCTGTTGGCTTCGCTGGTGGTGCTGGCGGCCGCTCGGCCCCAGGAGGAACAGGCTGTCCCAACTCTCCAGGACACTGGCATTCTGCGCATGGAGTCCACCATGAACGAGGACGGCTCGTTCCAGTACGGCTTCGAGACCATCGACCCTATCCAGCAGGACGTGGCCGGCCAGATCAAGCAGATCGGAGAGGAGGTTGGCGTGGTGATGCAGGGCTCCTACTCGTACACGGCGGAGGACGAGAACGGCGTGCCGCAGTCGTACACGGTCAACTGGGTGGCCGACGAGAACGGCTTCCAGGCCACCGGTGACGGCATTCCCGAGGACGTGAACGCCGCCGCGCAGGCCGCCGCTTACGCCGCCGCGCCGCAGGCCGAGTTCTGATGGGCTCAGCCCCCCTCCCTCCGACATGGACACGATCTGGGGACCAGTGACCCTCTCGTGACCTGACCTGAGCCGCCGGCCGGCCACTGGCGGCTGCCAGCATGCTGTGGCCCGGTGGCGCCTGAATCCTAGACAATTGCCTACACTGCTACCCGGACAGACACCCTTGTTGCCCATGCGTCTCTGCTTTAAACAGCAGCGACCAGACACGGCCAACAGCTCCCCAGCCACCTCTGGAGCCCGGCAGACGCACGCCAGAGGCGCGTCAACACTGATCACTGATGCTCTGCTTCTTCATATGGCGATACACTCACTGTAACTTGTGCTTATGTCAATAGGAATGTATGCAATACACGCCGTCATCGAATAATACGCATGTTTGCTTTGTTGGTACTACATCCTCCTTGAACTTCACACAATGACAGCACAGTGATACCATGCTGATCGAAAATGACAGTCAAATACGATCTGATGCAGAACATGTGGCCACACCCCAGCTTGATGCCACCAGTCAGCCCGGCTCGAAAGTAGTTCCAATCATTCCATGTCAACATGATGATGGGATCAATTGAGATTCGAGGTCGTAGCGCCGCATTGTAAAGGGATTTACTAGGATCCCATCATGGGCGTCGCCACCACTACGGACAGTACGGACAGTGTCCGTACAAGTTGGCGAACCTCCCAAAACTTGTACGGACTGCCCGTACAAGTTTGCGGAACCATTTGAAGGCGCAGAATCAGAGATATCGATGCCTGAAATGCTTATATTGTAATTATCTGCTGATGGTCTAATTGTGACGAATCGTGACGAATTACCTCTATTCATGGAACTTTTTGCTCTACAGAAAAAAAAACATCTTATTGTACCCTTCACAACTTGAACGTACTTATAGCCAGTTGGAATGAAATGTTAACGTTGTTCGTCTGAAGTTCCGAATAGGAGTACGTGCGAAAATGGCAGGAGGTTTTGACATTTGTCCTTGTCATTGCTAAAACGTGTAGCCGTTTAGTGAGCGGTGCTGGATGTGAAAGAGGGTACTGAAAGTTTGGGGACATCATTGGCGGTAGTTTACAAGATATTGCGAAATACTCGAGGGACCAAAAACAAAATAATTTCGTGTTAAAGGGACTATCCAACCTTAACATTA